>OZ021685.1:14375076-14392576 GCA_963978505.1 Listrodromus nycthemerus | reverse complement strand
GTGAACGATGTCGGAAGGGTGAAAAAAATGTTGGTAGTCACAAATCGATTTAGCGTTATGGAACGATTCTACAAAAAAAATTTCGAAAAAAATCTCCGATGTCTTTCCCAATCCTCCGAAGATCTCGTAGAAATTTGGTGAAAATAGCTCGAGCTCTGAATGAAAAAATTAGCGAAAATTGTGAATCCTTGAGGAAAATGGTTAATCGCCGATTCGCGGAGCATCACAGTTTTTGGAGCCAATAACTGTGCGTTCCGCTGCCAATAACAGGTGCTGTCCCAGCGATCGCTCCCCGCCTCTCCGTCGTCCCCGCGTCCGGCGGCCAACAAGTTTTATGGGTTTGGCGATAAAAATAAAATGGCAAAAGTTAGGGCTTGACCGCGCACCGCGGGATGGCGACGAGACTCTCTTTTATACGTACACAACCGTGCACCGCGGTATTTTATACGATAAACGTTGTGCTACACTGGCGGTCTGCCCGCAGCCTATGGAAACGTTAGAAGCGTCACGGTTACTTTTTAATATCGCTTACGGCGGTCGACTATTCGCGTTCCCGATCGGCGAGGCCCTACGCGGCGCCATTTTGGACGATAAGGCACGACCCCGTTATTGGACCATCGCGTGCTTGTCGCTCGGACGATCTCGTTCTCCGCGATTCGAGTCTCTCTCCTCCGGTTTCTCTCGCTTCTTTCGGGGCTTTTTTTCCCCGTCCCGGCCGAACTTCCGCGTGCGTAAATATGGATCGAAGCGCGATTCCGCCGTCGGACAGAATAAAATATCGGGATCTCTATCCGGACCATGTGCCTCGGGGATGATTAACGCCTGCACCGCCGTTCGTAAAAGGTTCGCGGACCGTAACGAGTGTCCGAACGGTCAAATCCGATAGGAAACGAGAAACGAGCCCAGACGGAGCGACGGAAAGATCCCGATTAACGATTTTTTTACTCTATAAAAAATCAAAAGCAGGATTTTGAAGATCGAATTTTTTTTTTTACGATCTTCGATTCATTTCGATCAAGAATAGAAAAAAAAAAAAATTCCCATCTCGTTCGTCAGCAAAAAAATCGAAACCACACGAGCAGGTTACGAAACTCCAGCTCGAATTTAAAAAAAAAATAGAAAAAATAAAAAAATATGAAAATTCTTCCTCCACGATTCTCGCTCGAATCATTTACACCGATTTTTTTCCGTACTCCTCCCCCTCTGTTTTCCGGCGATGTAACGTCGCCGATAGGCGTCCGAGCGGGGCACTCAACGCCGGAGTGACCCGAGGTGTGTCTGGTATGGACCAGTGGAGCGTGTTCTCTCTCGGCTCCTCTTCGCTACCCTGACCGTATTATCTTCAACACGCCGATAACCCCGTTGACGTTCCTTGACTTGCAAGCAATTGACCATGTCCAACCATTATCCGAACTGCGCCCGAGTCGACAACTCTCTCTCCCTCGAGAGACTGCCTAGTCAGAAATTCATAGTGAGAAATTTCATTTTTTTTTTTTTTTTTTTTTTTTTTGGAGCACAAGACTCGAACAACGCTGCAGGAAAAAAATGAGCGTTCTCCAGGGCGACGGACCAACGGACCATTTGTCTCCGCGTACGTCGAGGCCTTTTATGATCCGGCACAGTGTCGCGGACAAAAGTTTCCCAGGTCCGCGGGGACGTTCCAGGCACGAGACCGGCTCTGTACACAGCAATATCACACTTCACGATCGGCTAGGCAATACGGTATAAGCTGTGTGCCGAGCAGTAGCGGCAAAACCAGCAGCCGGCACAGACACCGACCGGAGCTTATCCAACGTGTCTTCAGCGTCGACTATGTTTTCGTACACGTATACCTACCGCTGTGATTACGCGACACCTAGTTGACTACCTCGTAACCCGACTCCTTCGCGCTTCTCGATTGTCTCCGAAAAAAAAAAAAAAAAAAAAAAAAAAAAGCCAAAAAAAAAAATCCCACCGGCTGTGCTGTCAATCACCAATCCTTTTGCCATTTGTATCTTCAGGAAAAAAAATTACGGATCACGCCGTTATTAATCTGAAATAAATTTTTTTTTTTTTTTTTTTTCTTTAATACACGGTAACGATGATTTTATTGACGAGTTTCGGACGCGAGGACGATGCAGAGCTTTTTTTCATCTCTCCCATAATTCGCCAACTTTTAACGACTCACTTTCGCAGCTGTAATTAAATTTCTGCGTTGTCCCGTTATGGTACCGGCTTTTTGGTTGTACGAAATTCCGCCGAGGCTCGCTTCCACGTCCCATTTACCCGAGGGCGAAGGCGGGAGAGAGAAGGGCCTCGAAGAATTCCGACGATTAAAGGGTTAGCCCATTTTCCAGAACGACACCGAGGCTGCCCCTTTAGAATCCGGTAACCGCGCGATGCCTTTTACCACCGAAACCAACCCAATAGCGCGAACCGTAGTTGGACCATCCCCCTATCGCGGTCATTTCATGCGATACGCATTTATTACCGGGCGGACCGGCACCGTTGGGACACTTGGGGACTTAACGACCTACGCGTTTCTCGTCCTCCGAACTACCGAGCCAGCCTCGGAGCTCTTGGGTTCGCTCGCTAATATGCGCGTGTGGAGACTCATCCTGGATGTATATTAAAAGCGTGAAAGCGTCCCGATGAATATTAATGAAACTTTCCTGACACCGTTAATCCCCACTTTTAATCCCGTTTCTTAATCCACGGGCCGTCCCAGCCTACACGGGAGAATAATAATTAATTGCAAACTTCGTTGATAGGTAATTCCTACTTAATTCCCGTTTTTTTTTTTTTTACCTTTTTTTCCAGATTTAAAAGAATTTCTATGAAAATATATTTTCGCGTAAAAAAAAATGTACAACGTTTGAAAACATTTTTTTTTTTTTCGCGGACACCAAACATGCACGATTTTTCAACGGAATATATTTCCACCTCAAAAAATACGACGCATCGATTATATATATTTCAAAAATATTTGCCTTACTCGCATTTCACGATTTAATTCGCAGTTTAATCCGCGACTCTGTTTTTCCCTGGCTTCGCCCCGATTTAAGTGACACTCCATGTTTATTTTCTATTTCGATAGATTGACATCGAAATACATTTGATACGTCGATGTGCGTTGGTAATAATCAGAAATTGGTTACGGTAAACTGTGCAGCTGTCGCCGAGACGATCTATACGCTACGGGCGATTTGTGGACGAAGGGGGAAACCGTTGTGTCCCCGGTACAGCCACTAGCCTCGATAGGTTACCGCAAGAACGGCGAGAGAGCGAGGGTCAGACGAGTCGGGCCACAAGAACGGAGATGCATAACGCCACATCCGCTCGTAGATAGATATGGGCCATCACGAAATGGTCCGAGGATCAGATCTCACAGGGGTGCCATTCCACCGTGTTTCGGGCAATTTCCGATGATAAGACCCTCACCCGTCCCGCGCCCCGCCCCTCATCATCCTGCCGTACATCAGCCTTCTCCTATCCCGGCACGCAGGGGAAACATGAATTTCGCTCCCCAGGTGTATTCGACGATGCTTCACGAAAATTACTTCGACGGTGATGTATAATTATTTTAGAAGTAGTACGATTTTTTTTTTTTTTTTTTTCAGGAAATTCGAATTTTTCTGTATTTTTAATATCAGTTTTCTCACGATTTTTATTTATTCTCGGGGATTTTTTTGATGAGAAAGCTTCACCGGTATTTTGGGCTTTCTCGGGGAGAATGGTTCGCGAATAACATGACGTTACGAGAAGAGAATATGGAAATATGATATTTCGACATTTGGGAATATTGTGTTCTAATCTAATATCTAATTTATTATGTGTACAGCTTCTCCGTGAAATATATATATTTTTTTAAATCAACAAAATTTCAATGCGCGATATAAAAAAAAAATTTTGGTTAATTTCCGTGCAAAAATTTGATATTAAAAAAAATTGCCTATGAATTTTTTTTTTTTTTTTTTTTTTTTTGAAAATGATTTATTTTTTTTTATTTTTTACTTGCCACATCCAGTCTATAACGCGGCTGTACGGACGAACAGAGGGTCTTTTGTGAAGACCCGCCCGGCAACAACAACCCCTTGACACAAGGCGATGATGAATATCTCCCTCTTCCCTTTCACCTCCACTCTCGCCGCGGAACTCTCTAGCGAGGTAGTTTCGAACAAACCTTATTTACGTTCTAATTCTCTCCTCCTCCCTCGCCCCTCGATCTCAAATTTCGAGCTCTCAAGATTCGAGTTTCCTCGCCCGGTTGGTTCTAATACACACGTCGCTGCTCGGTCCGTCTTTCATCGGGTTCAACGACGTGGAGTTCTCGAAGGAACGAGGTACGAACCGTTTTCACGCGAGCATTGTATCGCGCGCGTGGGTTGGGAACGATGGAAAGGAAACAAACATCGTTCTACCAGCGCCGAAGATTTTTTTTTTTTCATTTTTTTTTTATTTCAATTTTTTTTTTTTCATCGATAGAAAACGTCTCGGTTCGGATAAAAGGAAAACTGTGACCCATGTAATTTAACGGAATGTAAAGCGAAGAATGCCCGCTGGAAGTTGCGACACAATGAACTGTACGGGAAGAAAGATCGGGCAGATCCATCTGTCGGGCCCTTTAAATCTGTCGCAACGGCGAATGGGAAAATAATTTTCGGGTGCACAATTATAATTTTCTTTTGATGTTGAAAAAACGCCCTCGATTACCGTTATTCGCCGGGCTATTCATAGGTTAATCGAGGTGCTCTTTATGGAGTGGGAGGGCTGTGAAAAGGGGTCATTTTTATTCACCGATGATTCAAACCACCGCTAAAACATCCGCTTTCTCCTTCACTCTTTTTTTTCCGAATTTCCCCCCCCCCCCCCCCCCCCCCCCCCATTGATACCGATCAAAATTATTTTGTGTATATAATTTTCGATCAATTTTTCACAGTTTACTCAGGTTAGAATCGACACAACCTATTGTCAGAAAATTTCGAAATCCTGTGAAATTGCGAATCCTGACTCAACCTCTATGAAAATTGCACCGAGGGAAGAGACGTGACCGCTTCACTAACGTAAATTCCAATAATCTATCTCAGGCTCCCTTCAAATTTTACTCATAACTCATACATTATATTTTTTTATTCAATACTCTGACCCCAAAAATTCGATTTTACTTTTAACAACGTTTTTTTTTTAAACCAAAGCAACTTCCTGCACGAGGAAGCAAAACAGGTCAAGTTCCTGGAACGCTACAGGATAGGTAGGAAAATGGCAGGAAGCGTTCCGGGCAAATCGCACCGTCAAATCGATCAGCGGAATCGGATCGTTGCGCGACCGGAAGTTGGACGACCCCCACCTCGGCATCAAAAAGTTCTCGATGGCTCGTTTCCGTTATGGCTTCCAGAGTGCGTATCCGTTCGATTCTTCCTTCGTTTACCGTCTCCCCGCCACCTCTGTCCGTTTACCACCAACTCGCATTATGAGCGAGCCGGGCGTTTCGCAAGCGTTCAACGAGCGATCCTCGGCGGGCAACGCTCGCTGAGCCTCGCGATCCAGAAAATGCAGCGAGCACAGGTAAGGGGCAGCGAAGAGGACAGGTCAGCTGCACGGGTGGGTGGATTCAGACCGAAGTTAGTCAGGTACCGGCAGGAGATCTGCTCCGGTGAGTTTGACCGGGTCCCTCGCTGGTCCGTTCTCTCCTGCGGAGCGGCCTTATAACTCATTGTGTTTTTTTTTTTTTTTTTTTTTTTTTTTTTTTTTTTTTTTTTTTTTTTTCGCTCATCCTCATCGTCGTCCTCCTCGCTGCCCGGATCGTCCATCCTCGGCTCGCCGTGCAAAACTCCACGGCCGCGGTCTCCGACTCGGCGAACTTGAGGGCGCCGATTGCCTTGCGCGTCCAGGTGGGGAGAGACCGGCACGGAAAAAGAGCACGTCGGGAGCGAGACGAGACCGGGACGGCGTCGCTTCGTGACGCTTGTAAACATCGCGCGATACCGCTATTGCGAAAAGATAATCCGGGACATCTAGCGTAAGATTAATTGACCGATCGGCGATAGCGGCACGAGGAAAAAGGGGGATCTTCGAGGAGGCGAGTGTCGCTCTAATGGCGAATGGTTTGAGGCCAGCGAGTCCAGGAGGAAGCCTCGTCTGGCGTGGATTCGCATTGATCTTTGACCGGGATTGGCTCATATCGGAGCGGAGAGATGATCGGAGCATCGAATAAACGTAAGGATACCGAGGTGATTCCATCTGCATAACCGGTGCGATCGATTGGTCAGCCCGATTGCTCGGGACCGTCGAGTCGTGCTTCGCCATTATCCGTGGCTGTCCCCGCGTCGCGAATATCGAATGCGGAATCGGGGACGAAGCGGCGTGCGGCAGATACGGAGCTATCGATAGCGAGTCGAAGCTGAGCCGAAGTGGTATCGAGGAACATTGGATGCAGAAGTTGCGGAGCCGCAGCGAAGTCGGGGATGCTGCGCGGCATACGCAATTTGCGATATGGATCTGGCGGGACATCGAGAAGCACCGAGTACGGAAGTTAGGGATGCAGAGGAGGAATGGAGCTGGGACGATACGCGGCATATAGATAGGGAATCATGCGAAGTTGGAGAAAATGCATTCGTGATTAAGGCGGCGCTGCATAAATGTCGTTGGGACAACATGTTCGAGAAGCGGTTTCCATTGCTCATCGAACTATTCGGACGTACGAGTCATCTTCTCGAGACACGTTTCCCGATAGTCGTCTTCTTTTCCAATGAACCATTTTGCCCCAATCTCCATTTAAACGTACTGTTTTATGCAATGATTCATCGATCACCAAAGCAGAGAGGACACCGTTCGCAAGACTACTGTTCTCATGTTCCATGGATCTCTCACAGGTCGCTGAATACCACCGTGAAGAACCGGAGGATCACCGCAAAGAAGACGCTTTAAGGTCGTAGCTAACGACTCGGAAACGACGCGACTCCGATGCTCGCGCTCGGCACGCGTGTAACGGTGAATCTTACAAAAGCAGAAGTACAGATGGAGAAACACCCGACGTGGACGTACACATGTATTCACGGATACCCACACCGTGCCTCTCATGCTCGAGGTACGTGCTCGAGCTGCGAGTATCCAAGATTTACTGAAAAGTTGAACGCGCGTTACGTGACTCGCAGGGGTTTAGCTGCGAGCCGCGTGACTCCTTACCCAGCCGTTGACGAATCGTCCTCTTAGCCTCGCTGCCAGAGTTCTCCTCTCGCCTTGAACTTCGTCCCCGACAGAGCTTTGGACGAAGCGTCGACCGAGAAACATTGTTTCACGGTCGCGCTACCGGCGATCCTAAGGTCGAACGGATAATCGGTAACTTTGCCGGTTGGCTGAGACACCGAACCGGTGTGTTGGCCCGCAGTTGCCCCAGTACTGGTCTCGGCTGAAACTCTCACCGGAGTCGAAACGACTGCGGAGCCGTTCGTCGCCGTGACTTCACGCACAATCCAATCGCCGATTTTCACGAATCAGGAGACACGGAAAAATCTAACCGTGACACATCGCGAGTCCTCTTCGTCGAGTTCCTGTTACGAATCGCCTCGGCAACCTCCCAGCCTTGAACTTGCCGGTATCCGGTTGCGTCTCGTGATCCTCGCGACTCGCAGGAAGTCACGGCACGACTCGGCTCCGAATGTTCCGCGCCTCACGACCATCGCCACTAGCGTCAATCTTCTCCCCATCCGGGCCAGACTCTTCGATCCCCCGTCCAGCCCCATCGCCGATGACTCCAATCGTGGGTGTGTGCTTCGCGTGTCGTTGTGTCGGGAAGAACGAGGATGTGCATCCTCGACACCGACCAACGTGTCGAATCGATGTTCCTAGTCGTGTCTCCGGGGATTACTCCCGAGGCGCTCTTCCTCTTCCTCGACGGCTAAGATTTTTTTTTTTTTTTTTTTTTTCCTGGTCACCCCACTCGCCCTCCACGTCCAAACGGACTTACCTGGATCCGGACGCTCAGCCAACGTCTCGATTCCTAGCCGTGATTCCGGTTACCGCGTTACCTTCCCGTGTCTCTTCGTCCTCGATCGTTCCGTTCCTCGACTTCGGTGGCTGCGCCGATGGCCAGGGTTATCTTCTCGGCGGACATCGACGTTACGTCGGAAGGAGCTGCGCCTAGGAAGAGTCGAACGCTGCCGTTGCGGACGATCGCACGATTGCAGGACGACGGGAATGGGGCTAGAGGGGCGACAGGGCAACCCCGGCACGCCGGACTCTCAGGGAGATCTCTCTTCGCCGAGAGACACCGAGAGATCCGATCTTGCGCCCGAGCCCAGCCAGACAGAGCGGGAACGATACGAGGAGCGCGTCTATGGCCACGGAGAGGAGCGAGCTCCGATCGTGATCGCCGGACCTGTAATTACATCGTAATTTATGCGTGTCACGGTGTGTCTCGGGAACGACGGAGGGAACGATTCTCGCGCGGGGCTCGAACGCCGAGGCGAAAGGTTTATGTAGAACGGAATGGGGTTTACTCGGTTTAATGCGAGGATGTGGATCTTCTTTTTTTTTTTTTTCAACGGCATGCAAAGCGATCGCGATCTCCGAGCTCTTCTGTGATTGATTTAAAGGGCAGGCCAATCGGAGATTTCTTCATGGGCTTCGGGAGACTCGCCGGTCGCTGGAGTACCTTGAAGGTATTTTGATTTCGGGTGAGCCGAGGTGATTGAGGAAACTGGTTTTTTTTTTTTTTTTTTTTTTTTTTTTTTTTTTCAATAACACTGCCCGCATACCAAATAGTCGGACCTTTCTTTTTGGCTCTTAAAGAGGAGCAAGGCACTTTTAGAAAATATGTATAATGTGTGAGGAACAATGTAAAAATTAATTATATAAAATATTATATATAATTATATAAAATACTTAATTATATAAATTATATAAAATAGAAATAGTGAGTAAGATTACGAGAACTTTTTTTTTTTTTTTGAATTATTCTTTACTTTAATTTCGATGACAAATTTTATTAATTTTTTAACGCAATCTGGCAGACTCGACTTCCCAATTCCATCAATAGAACTGGGTAGCTCGTGCAATCGTTCAGTATCTTGAAGAAAAACATTTTTTCCCCCACCTTTCCGGACTTATCTGCCTTCGAGTTCGAAAGTTAAAAAATTTCCGATAAAAGTGCCGAACGATAATACACAAAATATCGGTGGCAAATGTGAAAAGTCCACTCTCCCAGTGACCGAGGGACCCATAATCGAGATGAATCTCGGAGGATCTTCCCTCGTTCGGCTTCCAAAGCGAAAAAGAGTCGCGTGAGTCAGCGTTTCTGCCCCGAAGGTCTTTTGCGTCGTTGCTCTCAACATATCGATGGAATATCGTTACAAACTTTTTTTTTTTTTGTTATTTCGCTTTACAAGACTCAACGCCACCTCGGGAGTACCAAATTCACGAACTTAATCCCATCCGAAGAAAAAAAAAATCTCTATCTCCGAAACGGTTTTGTTTTCGGAGTAGGAAACTTGTTAAAAAGAACCTTTTTCCGCGCTATAAACGGAGAGGAAGTGATATTTATTATGCGCTGTGGGACAAGCACCAAAAGCCAAAGTGCACGGTTGTTATTTTACAATGAAAAAAAAATAATAATAATAAATAATACACCTATAACAATATAAATAAATTATAAAAATAACTGGATAATATATCGACGATAAATAATAAATAATAAAATCGAAAGACTCCAAGCATGAAATATTAACTCATTAATAGTCGAACATTTGAAATTAAATAAATAAACATCTGAGAAGCTAGAAAGAACGAAAGATGTTTAATCTATATCATAGAACCGAAATCATTCGAGTGTCGAGAGTCCACGGTCAATTTTTTTCCATGGCCGCGTGCCAAAAACAGTGGACAACAGCGATCCGAAATGAGTCTGGTTGCGTTTACTCAGTGATTAAAAAACTGACCCGGCGCTGTTTTCCACACGAGTGCAACGCGGAGGAGCCGGAAGCGAAAGTCCACGTGTAGTCGAAGGGTGAAGTGGAGAAGCGCGTGGAGAGAGAAATTTGGTGAATCGAGGAGACGTGAGAAGCGCGATAGTTTCAGTAACGGAGAGTTTGGAACGAGGGAGGAAAGAGCGAGGAGGCGAGAAGGCTCAAGCGTGAGGGAGGATGAAGGGCGCGAGGGCGATGAGGGCGAGAACGTTTCCCGGTGAGCTGGGAATATTGTGTATTCGGTGGGTATTACAATGGCGCGCTCGGGGGCTTCCAAATATATTAGTTAAAGGGGATGATGCACTGGTGAAAATTATCGTTGGTGAAATCCAGTTTGCAGACAAGACTCGGAGAGGACGAGCACTTCGGCACTTCAGCGCTTCGCTGTCGTCCACGAGAGCTCGTCTCTTCTGGAGTTTCCGAGGCAGCGACGGCTGCGAGACGCGAAGCTTCGTGCGCCTGGAGCGAGTGGAAATTTGCCGAACGTCGAGCTCCAGACCCGGTACTCGACGGTACTCATTTAGCGAGAAACTCTCAGAGAGACGATTCCGGGCGACGATGACGATCTCGGGAGATCGCCTCGGTCGATGATCCGAAGATGCATTTTCGCAAAAAAAAAAAAAAAAAAAAAAAAAAAAAAAAAAAAAAAAAAAAAAAAAACGACACCGACCCGCATAGTCGCGAAAGTGGAAAGACAATTTTTACCTCGGCTCCGTGTACCGTCTCGTTGAATCATCGGCCAATGGTGGCCGTCAGGGCGTCGATGCTCCCCCAGGGAAGATTCTAAGCTCCGGTCGGGGAACACAATTATCGCGGAAGGGATTACTTCAGACGTTGGGGAGATGCCGGCTGCACCGGAGGGGACGCGCCGCAGGCGCGAAGATACAACGCAGGGTTGGCGAGGAGCGAGATATACGGTCGAGGGAGGAACGAGGACGAAACCCAGGGCGTCAGGTGGTCGACTTTAATCACTCCGAAGGAGCGCGTGATCGTCCGTGTTTCGTGAACGAGCAGCAGGAGTCTCGACCGTCCAACGGAACGTCCATCGGAGCACTCGCTTCCGTGCACAACTTCGCTCAGCGTGACGACCATGAAGAGCTCCGGACTTCGCAAACGGATCACCGCATAGCGTCGAAAGACCAAGTTGAACACCTTGACGTGGCTGCTGACGAGAAGAGCTCCGGGACTTGGCGAGCGGATCGCCACGCAGGCGTTGAAGGACCAACTCGAAGAACCTGAAGCACCTCCTGAGCGAGACTTCCGAACTTCATAGACGGATTGCCGTGCTGTATCGAGAGAAGACCAGATCGGAGATTCTGGCGCGAGTGCGAGCGTGGAGAGCTTTGAACTGGGTGAATCGATGTGCGAGTCACAAACCGCGACGCAGCGTAATGTTGAAAGACCAGGTCGCAGATCCTGAAGCGACTCCGTGGCGAGGGCTCCGGACTCATGCAAATGAAGCGGCAGGATCGTCGGTGGGGCGGTAACGCGCGGGAGCTGGAAGCACGTGGAGCTCGCCACGAACCGGTGGAAGGATGGAGCGAACGTGCGGAGCAGAGTGCTCTTTAGTAGACCATGCGAACGGGGGAGAAGCCTTGTTTAGCCCTTGGGCGGGCTCGACGCTCGCAATGCTGTGAGATCAACGAGACCAGCCCATGAGACTACGGTGGCTGGAGAGCGATCGCGAGGAGCTACGCCTGGTTTGGAGGAGGATGAAGCGAACGGTGTGAGAGGGACGGAGGAGTGACGCGGAGTTGGGTCGGGCGAGGGACGAAGGGAGGACGAAGGGAGGACGAAGGGAGGACGAAGGGAGGACGAAGGGACGCGGGGGTTCGAGAGCGGGGTGCTTAATGAACGTCGATGGTGTACTAGGGTGGTCGAAGGAGGGCTCCACGCCTCGCGTACCAACCGATATATGTATATCACCAGCGTATATACTACAGTAACATCGGGGTGACTTCCCTCGGCCTCCCTTCGACCGGGGGTTGCCAGCGCTCCGGTCCCGCTCTATAACGGAATGCAGATATACGAGAGAACCCCCCCCCCCCCCCCGAGATGTTTAATTGAAATACGGTGCGGCGAGAGGCGAGCTAGTTCGGTGCCGGCTCGGCGCTCGCTATGGTTATCGAACCGCAGCTTTTTTTTAACTCCGTGAGCGTTAACTTTGGACGGTTGAAACATACCGCGAAATGAAACGCCATTGCACACGAGCGTTGCCGCGGAATCGGTGATGTGTGTTCGCGCGGTAATGCGCCCCGGAAGCTCGTGTAATTTTCAATTCTGCGGTTCCGATCTCGCTGCGCTGTTGGGTATCGGTCGTTGCTGATGGTACGTTTTTACCGGTGTGAATGAGTCCTGACGGTTGCTCCGTCATCGCTGTGAATAATACGAAGATAGGCAAACGCAAGGCAAGCCTGGCGGGATGAAATACTGCCGTGTATTAATTTCTCGTGTCGAGGTGTCGATGAGAATCCGTCGTGGGAGAATTGGAACGGCCGCGTTGCCATTGATCAACCGATCGCCCGAAGCTCTTCTGCCTCGAGTGAAAAACCGATTCCCGCTTCGTTGAACTCCCGAATCGGATACAATCGCGGATACCGAAAGCTTCGATCATATCCTCCGTTTATCCTCTTAGTCGAGTCTGAATTCGAGCTCCCTCGGCGGAGCTATTTTCCCGAGCCGAGACTTCCCAACGTCGCTTACGAGTTCTACCGCGATTATGAACCCAGTTCGAGATTTTCCATATAACCGAGGGAGTCGAGGGTTCGGTGGACTTTTACGAGGGTTGAATCGTGGCAGCGGAGCAACAACGACGGAAGCAACGACAACCCAAGGGGGGGAGGCACAACCTCGCGCAATCTCCGCAGCCATGCGTCAAGCTAATCTTCGCCTCATACGGACGCAACCCCAAAGCCATATTTCCCGGCCGGCGTGATCGTGCCGCTGCTCGTTGCGGTTTCAATCTTGATATCAGCCACGTCGAAACACACGCTAAAGATTCCCCACCGATCCTCATCATTTTCCGTCTCGCAACAGCTCTTTCCGACGTATCACTTAAACGCCATTCGCTCCAACACTCGGTCAATCGACTGGCATATCGTGAAAAAAAAAAAATCTTGTGACCCTTAAACTCCGAAAACCGTAAGTTTCGCGACCCTGTCTTCATTGGTCTTTCAGGATAATCGTTGGTTAGCAACTTTGCCGTCGGCACTGCAATACCGTTTCAGATATCAACATTTCTCGTACTTTTGCGTTTCCCGTGAATTTTTTTTTTCGTCAGTTGGGATCTTCGGATTCGATGTGGAAAGACACGTTTCGCTGGAGTGGAAATGCGAAGAGCATACTAAAATATGGACGAGAGTGCCGATGTATCCGTACGAGCGAGGAAGTGAAGATCCTATGGCGCTCCGTTGTCCGCGTTCGCGTGACATTTCTGTCGTTGCGACACGAGAAATCAAATCTAGTCGCGGAAAGAAAAACGTTGGAAGCTTTATCTCCCGGATGAACCGCGGGTCCGGTCGACCCGAAGTTATCGATGCGTTTTTTGTACTGTTTTTCCAACATATTTTCGCCAGCTAGAATCATCGGATTCCAAGCAGCGAGGTAGATTTCGCCGGTAGCGCAAATAGCAGACTAAAATATGGATGAGCGATCCGATGAATCTGTACGAGGCTGGAAATAAAGAACTTTCGACGGGAATGTGACGGTCCTTCGGGCATATTCGTGTGGAATTTCTGTCGTCGAAACACGTGGAATCAAATGGAGTCGCGGAATATGAATTCGGACCGGGCACGAGTGTTGCTGAGGCAACGACGTCAGCCGGAAAATTCGTCTCGGAGGGATATCTGATGCGCGGTGACACGCCGGATCGTGACGCGAATGTGAGATGCGGTCACATCGACTACGCCATTTCCAATCCCCCTGCGTCTTGTCTATGCACGAGCTAGGAATGCTTTCTCTCCCTCGTTGTTTTCATGAGACCAGCTCCGAGCGATGTGGGAGACCGCGAGGGCGATGAGCCCAGCAGCAGGTGGTAACTCGGCGTCATTCGCCCTCCCATTTATTTTTCTTCCAACCGTTCGGCGTTACGCTCACCAACGCGAGTGATTTACTCGGGTGAGCTCGCGTGTTCTCAGCGCACGTCGTCCACCCAATTATTACGATGCCTCGGGCGCACGTGTGTCAAAGATTCGCAGACATCGCCATCGAAACGTCGGATTAACGATGAAACGCGCGTTCGTTGTTAAGCCGGCATCCATTTATCAGCGTTTGCGCGAGGTAACGTCCCGAAGGGTGACCACATCGCCAGGATGGGGCATCGATAAAACTCGTCGATCGATCCGATGAGAGCGGTGGATCAGCGAGAATCGAGTCGCCGGAAGTTTCAGTCGGCTCCAGCGATGAGAAGGAATCCTTCGATCAACGACGATCGGTCGAAGCCTGGATTCTCTCGATACGACTTCACCAGACCGACGTGATGTGCTCGAGGCGTTCCGGAAAAACTTCGAAACGTGGCCCGGACGAAAAGCCGCCAACGAACATGAAACACGATCAAATCGATCCATCGATCTGGCCGCTGGGAAAATCAACACGGACATCCCACGAGCCCGGCACTTCCCCTCACAGATTTTCCAACTAATGCCAATTAATTTAATCCCCGCTTTCGTGGGATCAACTCGTTCCGTTGAAACGCAGACCATATAAAGCACCCGGAACCGCCCGCCCGAGGGTTTTCATAGTTCAAACATGTTAGCCATACTCGCCGCGAGGATACTCGAGCGTACGGAACTAGGAACGCGGAAGCAAGGGGGTTTAGGAAATCTCGCGATGAAACCACTCTCATCCCATCCTCCTCGTGGTCCCGATCCCTTTCCAAACTCCCGACGGCCCACCGTCAACCCTCTCTATATCACGGCGTATTTCCCTTGCGCGAGTAAGAGCCCAGAGTAAATGTCGAAATATCCGGGCACCGGAGCGAGCTGTCCGGGATTCTGTTCTCCAACAAAACCACCAACGCTCCCCACCGACCCATCCACGCCCTTTGTTTTCCGAAATTCTCACTCGAGACTCCGACGTAGATACGGCCGGATAGCCGAGTGAGTAGTCCGCAATGTGTTCTGCTTCTGCCGCGGCACTGAATCTCTCGGTATACCATTGAATTTCACTTCCAACAGGAATGATAATACGAACCTCTCTGTCGTTTCGTATACTCTCGATCCCTTCCCACCGTCTCCTCGGGTTCCCCTGTGGCCTGCCCGGCTATACATCTCCGCTTGCTCCGCGTCTCCTCTTTCTCCACCTTCGCATCCTTCGTCTCCGCTCGTTTCGTTCCATTTTATTTCCCGTTTTTTGTTTGTTTGTTTGTTTTTTTTTTTTTTTCTCCTTTTTTCCTCGATGTTGAAGGGAGTAAAATAATGTCCGACGAAGCGTAACATTGGTTCGACCTTCCATAAGCGGGTCCGAGAATCGTTCCCCTGTTCTCCGCGTCTCGTTGTCTTCCGGAACCGAGAATAAGCGCGATGCCCATGGAACCAGCCGAGCGGGGTGATTCCCGATACCTTTGATTTTTGATTCCCCAAGTTCCTCTGGGAATCCTGCGGCAGCGACCTCGCTCCTGGTCGCCTCACGCCGATGGGAACGAAGACGAAACACGGGGATTGCTGGGAGAGGAGGGCGAGCGAGGCGAAAGATCGGAGATTGAAACTTTCGGCGGAATTGGATGTCGGATGGAGCGAGTCTGTCCTGCCGAGTCTTATCGTACGACTTCCAGGCGCGTGTGTCGAATGCTTAACGAAAAGTAGCTGAGGGCACTCGCGCCCTTGGCTTTTTCTCGTCGATGCTCCGTCATGATTCGACCAACCCTCGATCTCGCATCGGCTCGCGGATGGGCTGCTCCGACTTGGTCAGAAACAGCCAGTATATTCCTCGACTTCGTTGAGTTACTTCCGCATTTCGGTAGGGTGGAAGGGATCTCGTTAAATCGCGATCGAGGTTGTCCGAGAGGGATAAATTGTACCTTGAGGCCCGCTTTGACATCGAGACTGTCTTCCGTGCCACGGATGTTTTCGCAGGGTCCGCAGCTTGTGTTCCTCCATCCAGCGGGACGAAAAACAACATGACTCGCAACCTCCCTCGTTCAATGCTACTTTCCAGCCCTGCCACGAATAAATTCGCGCCCGCGGCTGTTCGAGGGTCCTTTCCTGTTCCCGTCGCTTGAGACCGTCACAGTCCAAAATGGCTTTGACGTTACCCAACCCTGTCAATGGGCGGGACGCGATGGATTCGAAATAATCCAACATCCGTGACTCTCGAGCATCCGTTGCAAGACTCTCAGTTGCACCAAGTGAAAATCAAAGATGTTACTCTTTCTCTGCGTCACGTCAATAATCCTCGTACCGTCCAAATCCAAAGGCAAAAATCCTGCCGCAAACTTCACGAGCTCAGAGAAACACGGCAAAGCTAATCCGTGTCTCTCTGCGCGCGCATTCTCAATGCTTCGCCATGCCTGATGTATATAATTATTCCATGGAAACGACCAAGACTATGGTTTCGCCTTGCAAGCAATGATCCGCGCGAACGCGAGACGGACTCTGGTAGTCGGACTTCTTACCGGTGCTGGACGAGGCGTTCTCAGGATAATTGGTCCTCGGTACCCGGTCGCGTGCTTCGACGCCGCGTCGGGACTCGGTGCAGTCCGAGCCACGGCTTCCGCTCTTCGGCGTAACGACCCACCGAACCAGAGATAGTCTCTTCTGACCGGAGTTTCCAATTATCAATAAACTCTCCTCTCACCCTCCCCCCCCCCCCCCCCCCATGCTCGCCCCCTGTGTGTGATACGGGGAGCGACAATAGAATGGACTTTGTCTCGTTTTTTCTTCCAAACCATTTTTTTCACCCCGCCAACTGTTACAGCATTCATTTCGACGGAATTCACTTATCATATTCGAAATAAATCTTGAAAGCGTGCTTCACCGGTTAAGATAAGGCGCAGCTTGTGAAAAGAACGAGTTGAAGTGGGTGGCTAACGACTTGAATCGTGTCCGGGCCTTTTTGGGATCGACCCTTGCGCTAATAAATTCTGTTTCTGGATAATAACAAAAAGCTTCAAAGGTACTTGAAAAAAAAAAAATATATATATATATGCAGGCCGCCGTACCTATTGTATTAATGTATTCAGTTGCTGACACGTATAATGTACGCGTTGGTAATTCGTAATATCTTGAAAAATCAATGAATATTTTTAAAAAAATTACTTTCGTTTTATATAATTAAAATTTTCGTAGCGTTTTTCTCTTTAATTTCACTAAAAAATAATTGATCCGAACCGGATATTTGAACGTATCAGGTCAATGAGATCGATATTGAAGAGAGACGAATTTAAAAAAAAGAACATGGAATCGTATCATCTCGAGAGTTGTTGCACGGATGTCGTCGCGTATGGTCTCCTCGTAATTAATTGCTCCTGAGTTCTCGCTCCGTCGAGAAGTCTCAACACCGGTTGTGAATGCTCGTTATTTCGCGTTTACAGGCCGCGATAGCTCGTTAGTCAACTATATCCG